>VDFB02224368.1:43671-67014 GCA_007258455.2 Sequoia sempervirens
CATCTTTACTTGTATCATAAAACACACATTACATTTAAAATCATTAGTACAATTCAAATTTATTTGAGTGGGTCATCAAAAGGAATGATGGCCCCTTCCTTTGTTAGCATATAATTTAAATGATAACTTATTTTTAACATTCATGATTGATAATAGTTGTTGGGATTAGATGTGAAGATAGTGAAGGGTGAACATGGTGTATTGATTCTTCAATCTACTCCTATCCTTTATATTCCAAGGACTTATACAAGGACATCTTTACTTCCCACACTAATACCTTCACAGGCATAGATATCTTCCATCCTTTGCAATGACTTGATTGAATTATCATCAGAGAGGATTTCATCTTTAGGTTGATCACAATCAATATTGGCCAAGAAATCCACAAACTTGTTACCTTCCTTGTAGCAGTGGGTGTTTTGGTATGATTCTAACTAGTTAAATAAGAACCAAACTTGTTGCAAAATATAAGCTATTTTCTAGTTATGAGCACGTCTTTTTTTGTAGGCATTTATTATCAATAAAGAATCCCCTTATATTTTAATTTTGGTTAACTTAAGGCTTATGGCCAATTTTAAGCCATGGAAGAGAGCTTGGGCTTCTACCATATTATTTATGCCATGTTGAAGATTGATTGACTTTGCACCAAGATGAAGACCATTCTCATCCCAAATTACACACCTTGCCCCTGATTTTCCTAGATTCCCCTTTGCCGTCCCATCAAAAATTAACTTAAAAAACCTTGTTGGAGGTGGAAGCCAAGAGATTTTTCTCTTGTATAGTTTGGTTTTAACTTCTAAAATAAGCTTCCTTGAAATGGAAGTGCAAGATGATCCCAAAATTTCATTATATTTGAATCCCAATCTATGAAAGGTGAAGCAACATTTTTTGATTTTTGAACATGTGCATTGGTTACTTCTGAAATAGATTTTTCTATATTGAATAAAACTCTCTTTTTGAGCAACTTATTTTCTAAAAATACTCATATTTCTTTCCCACCAAATATTCCATATGATAACTGAAGATGCTATCTTCCATATACTTGCAAATAGAGCTGATTTATGAAGAATGGGTCAGCTTGAGAATAAATTCCATAATGTGTTTGGTAAAGGGGCATATCAATTTAGCTTAGTTTTGACAAACAACTAGTAGCTTTGAGAAAATGATCATTATAAAAATAGATGATCTGGATCTTTTGAGCATTCATCACATAGAAAATTAATTGAATGAGGCTGATATCCTTAGCTTTGAGAGCCCATCACTTGTAAGAATCTTATTTTTTAGTGTCAAACATGAGAAACAACCCGCCTTAGGGAGAACCATACATTCTAATAGAATGAATATGCACTATGACTTTTTGTATGTTCACCATTGTTGATTATAGATTTATAACTTTGATTGATAAATTATATCATGATTTAGATGGGATCCAGATTAATCTATCAGGTTCATTTGACTTGAATATGATCCTTTTCTTTAGAATGTCTTACAATATTTATTTTCTATCAATTGGTATTGGCATATCGGTGACGTCTTTCTAGACCACTTTACTAGAATAATAATTTATATAATGAAAGTAATCTTTAACTTTTGAAGCCCATATTAAAGTCGAGGTCTCTTTTGACTTTTAGAGTTCTTGAATATTAGATAACGATGGGTAACAATTCCATGAATCCAACCAAAATAAAGAATCTTCTCTATTATGAATTTTCCAAGAAAGGTATGGGGTGATCACTTCTCTACATTTTAATAATAAATTCCACATAGTTGAACCTAAGGGAGGATTGGATATAGTGAAGATATTAGATGGAGATGCATTATCTAGATACTTAGCCTGCATAATCTTGCACCATTTTGATTCAAGTTTTGAGTACATGTGCCAAACTAATTTTTCCCTTAAGGACAAATTTCTAGCTAATAGGTTATGGACGCTTGTTCCCTCTTTATATTCATCTAAAAATATTTTCTAGAGATATGAGGGAAAATATACTTTTCTTGTCTTTGTTACCTTTCCATAGAAATTGCCTTATTATTTTTTCAATCTCTACTTTAATGATTTTTGGAGCTTTTAAGACAACCATGTAGTAATTTGGAATTGTTGATAAAACTGACTTTATCATTAAAATTCTGCCTATAAGTGATAACCATTTTTCCTTCATTGATGAGATTTTCTTTTGAATACTAAGAATGACTTTATCCCAATACACCTTTTTGTTACCACCAAAGAAAAAGGGAATTCCCATATATTTACATGGTAATTCTGACAATTAAAACCCTAATAATTGTACTATTTTCCTTTTGATATTGGACATTGTGTTAAATGTGTATATCTATACTCATTAGCATTTAATTTTTGACCTAAAGCTGAAGAATACTTGGCTAATATACCTTTAATTTGTTTAGCTTTTGCAAGAGAAGCTTGCCCAAATTTCAAAAAATAATTGTATCATTTGTAAAGAGTGAATGAGTGTTTGTAATATTTGTGGTTGGTATTGGGATACTTGTTATCACAAAGGATTGCACCCTGATGCTAGGCCTAAAGGCTTAGTAATCCTATGTAATATGGAAACACCTTCGAGCCTGTGGGTTGCTCATAATGAAGGTGAATCTCCAGATTATGGACTGGTTCCCCTTTTGATTTCCCAGAAACTGAAGATTTTTGGGAAAAGAGAGAAGGATTGATGATAATGTGGAAAAATAGAAAGTAGGAGGTGATGCACCTATATGGTAAAAATACTTTTTACTTGTTTAAACTTACAATCTCTCTCAAAAGAATAGTTATATTCTATGCACAACTCAATCTTTCAACCAACCTAGACCAAAGTGTTTTAATGGAAGGTTATGTTTCAAAAATTTTTGTAGGAAAATGGTGTGTTTTCGTAACTACAAGCTCTCTAAAATGATTAGCACAACCAATGACCTACATAAGTTCTATATTCTTACATGAAAAGGCTTTAAATGAGACCTAATTTGAGGATTCAAAACTAAAATCACAGAAACTAAATCAAATCATTCATGAAATTCACAACACAAGGATTTCGGGAAGGCAAAAACTACTTTTTTAAAATTGGTAAAGGAATTTGCTTGTACAAATCATGAAAAATAAACTAAAAGTTTCTAAATATCAAAAATATAAAAGCCGAGTTACAAAAATCTTGCTCTCTGCAATGCACAAGAGCAAAAAGTAAGAACTGAGGAAAAAAGACAATCTTTTCCTCTATATACAAAATGAGTCTCCAAAGTGCATGGAAAAAGCACCACAGTTCAACTACACTCTAAAAATATCTCCTCCAAGATGATCCACAAGAAAAATTGAAAATCCACAAAAAGGTGACCCACAATTGCTCCAAATTGAGCTAAAATAGCTTGAAACTCCCTCTCTCAACTAGTTTGACCAAAGTAGACTCCAAAAACACTCCAGCTTGACTGAAAGTTAAAGGAAAATCACCCTGAATATCTCCAAATGCATGAGTAAAGCTTCAATTCCACATCCTCTTTTGATTTTGCATGACTTTAGGACAAAGATAAACAATTTAAACAAATATTAAAGTAATCAATTTAGATCAACTCCAATATGTGTTATAAATTTGCTCACCTTTTTTTCATTTTTATAACATTTATTAAAGTAATTTATAATTCATTACTTTAATAATGTTTACATTTTTATTTTGTTTTAATATCACAAAAATCAAGGAATAAATTTAATACATTAGGCAAAAATTTAGGCCAAGTATTAAATATCATGCAATTTATAAAATAAAAGTGGAAAAAGTCACTTAGTCCACCAAAATTTAGGGCTTTATTGGAACTCAAAAGAGAAGCCCTAACTTCAACTCACGGGCTCATTTTGTATCATTTTCATCTGCATGTGCTTTTCACATATGCTATTGTGTCGCCGTGAAGTAGCTAGGGTTTTGAATATTTTGTGCAATCTGGGACAGTGGAATGTGTTCTTCTTTGTTGGTAAGTTGCTCCTTTGCTGAAAAATACTGAGTTTCTAATCTTTCCTAAAAGAAAACATTGTTGTGTTCTTTTTTATCTACGAAATATGTTGTTTGTGCTCTGTTGTGACAAAAATATGAAGAAAACTATGGCTTTTCTGTGGTATTCTCCTTTGAAATGTAAAGCTTTGGATATCCCTATTGATGTTCACGGTCATAACTCCATGACCATTATTGTTGTGTATGCTCTAACCTCTAAGCCATGGGCTATTGATGACATGAAGAGCTTTCTGGACATCATTTCTATTCTAATAAGCTTGGATAGAGTCATTAAGACAAGGATTATATCCACCGGCCATCCTCCTCATCATCTTGATTGATGTATATTTGAAATCGGTTCTCCCTGTGCTTTGCATGTTTTATAGTATTTTTATGAATGCATTTAGAAGTATATAGACTACACATGTTTATATCATTGTACTGAGGAGAAACTTCATTTACTGCATTAGTAGAGTCTTCATTGCTCCATGGATTGTCTTTATGCTGCCTTAAAAATTATTTCTCCATATACATTGGTTGTACATGCTTTTCACAAAGTGTTTGAAAATCTCCAAGAGGAATCCTTTGTTGTATGTCAAAAACTACTTTATCATCTTCATTGTCCTGGACTGGTGAAATTTTCTCTCAAACCACAAACTAGGTTTTCATGAAATTTAATGGGTTTTTTCATCAAACTATTTTCTAATTTCTATCCAAAAATCATGAAAACCTAGTTCGTGGCTTTCAAGATATAACTGTCACTATCATGACTTTCCTCATGCTAAAAGACCATCACCATTCATTGATGAGCATATCACGGATAATGTCTTTGTAGACCTGATGGTATCTTCATTGCCTTCAATGGAACGACTAACCCTAATTCCTATGACAATCCTTTTACTTTTCCTTTTGAATTTTGTGTGATTGTCATCATCTTTGCTACGCTTTACACCTTTGTCTCTATTGAAACTTTCATTTGTGTCTTTTATTCTATGCAACCATGGATTCCTCAACTATTTAACCTTTTAAAATATCATATCAACTTCTCTTGACCTTCAATCATCCTTCAAGTTGAGAAAATCAAGGTCTCAAGGCAGACCTATGAGGATGTAACTCTGAATTTATAAGTCAGGTTGTAACCATGTTTTTTTGATACCATGAGTTTCATCCATTCATATTGTCATAAGGTCATTGTAGACTTTGTTTATATTTGACCTCTACCCACTCACTTGATTGGGATCTCTTTGCATGACAGTGACCCCTTGTTGTTGATGAAAACTATATGTTGATTGTTATCTTTTATGGTTCCATTGCTCTTATGAGGGACTGTCCTAAGGTACTTATGACTATTCCCTTTAATATGGATTGCCCTCTTCATCATGCCACACATTGTTGATGACTGTCCATATCTTATCATGACCCTCCTATACAGTTGTTGGGCTCAACCCTTGTGGGAGCCACTTTTTCTCCACATACTGTAATTCTCATAAGTTATCATGTAACTATCCTACAATGGTTCTTGACCTTTACCTACACATTCAACAAAATGTTAGAAACAATAAGAATCTCAGAGCTTCTTATGATGACTAGATGATTACTTTCTTTCTTGAATCATCATAATGTTGATGTATTTGATCTTGTGATGCTTTTATCTGTAAATTTCTAATATGATGTTTAATGAGAAATATATTGAATTCTTATCTATTTGGTATGTAAGAGTGTTGGAATCTCAAGCTCTAACACACTTCCTTTTGACCCTTTCAGGTACTTTATGCAGACAACAACAAAACTTTGAGGAGGGACTGAAGATGAAGTTGATCAATTGTGTGGTTCGTCATTTAGGAAATGTTGGATCCCTCCTCTCTTAAATGCCATTTCTTTCAGTTATTCAAAATCCATTTCTTATTGTATCATATCAGTTATTCCCATGCCTTGTGTGGGAAACCTATGAACATATTCTTTTGCAATGAATATAACAACTATTTTATGCAAATTTTGAAAAACAAATCACTTTTATGTAAAACAATTGCATGCAATAAACTGAAAATTCTTTCTATTGCATTGTTTGAATGAACATATGAGGTCTTTAGTAAAAAAAATTATGTACCTTTCACTCTTAAGTCTTCACTAGTGTTCCAACCCTGCCTAATTGGGCTGAAAAACACAATTAGGTAACAATACCCTTCCATAAGCCTTGTAGATGCACCTTTTGAATAGATCTACTCAAAGCTTCTACTAAGATTATGAATAAAAATGGTGATAGTGGATCCCCCTAATGAGAACCTTGAGTAGAACTAAAAAAGCTAGCTAGTGTGCCATTAATTAAAACAATTTTTTTTGCACTTGACAGGCACAAATGTATCCATTTATACCATCTATGCCCAAATCCAAATTTCTTTATGACTTGAAGTAGAAAAGACCAATCTACTCTATCATAAGCCTTCATCATATTTAGTTTAATAATGAAGGATGGTAGTTTATTAGAGTTTATTGAGTGTAACACTTCATGTTCTACCACAACACCTTTTGTTGTCTCTCTTCCTATAACAAACCCACCTTGTTCCTCATAAATAATTTTAGAAATGAAGGAATGAAGCCTGAGGTATATTGCATTTGTGAATATTTTATAAATTATATTAAATAAGGAAATAGGTATGAAATCTGAAAATGATTTGGAATCCTTCACTTTTGGAATCATTTCCAATTAAGTTATATATTGAATTTATTTAGCATAGTACCTTATTTTCTTAATTTTTCTATAGCTCGAAGAAGATCAACATAAATGAAATCCCAATATTTTTGAAAGAATATGGTTGTAAAGCTATCTAGACCTAGTGCCTTGTTAGGTGATAAATAAAATACTACGGATTTCACTTCATCCAAAATGAAAGGCTTGAGTAGATGGTCATTGTCTTCTTGATGGATCAAAGTTGGAATGGCATCCAATAGTTCTTCCCTCTCTTTTTCTATCTGTGGAGATTGGGACATTGGAGAAGACAATAAGTTTTTTAAAAATTTAACATCTTCATTTTTAATATCTTCTTAGTTTGTAAGTATAACACTTGTTGTGCTATCCTTAATTGAAAAAATAGCATTTTTTTACTCTTTTCAATTGAGTTGAAATATGGAAACTTTTTGTGTTTTGGTCACCTTCTTTCAGCCATAGTTCTCTTGACTTTTTCCTCCAATAAACTTCTTCCCTTGCCAAAAAATTTTCCCATTCTACTTGCAATTTTTTTGTTTCTCAAATGATGCAACATCCATCCCATGAGAAATAATATGGCTATTTATGTTAGATGGCTGCTTATATAACCTTTCTTTTTGTATAAATACATTTTTGAATATTTGAACATTCCATGTTCTTATTTGCCATTTAATGAACTACAGTTTCTTACTATGTTTGAGCAATGGCAAGAAATATGGGTGACAAAACCACATTGATTCAAATTTGAATGAGGATTTACTTTTTGGCCTAGATAGCTTTGTTGATATTATCATGGATATTTCATAATGGTTTGAACTTGAAAATGGTAAAATTTCTAATGAAATAATGTAATCTCTTGAAAACCAACTTGGAGAAGACAAAAATATGTTTAGACGTTCTGCTATTTGTAGGAAATCCTTCCTTTTGTTAGTCCAAATATACTTCCCATTACTTGGTTGAACGTCAATTAATGCATTATCTTGAATGAAAGAGGTAAAATCTTCCATTATTTTTTGAGGAAGAACACCACCTTGCTTTTCTTTTAGAGAAGTGATTGCATTAAAATCCCTTGTTAGCATTACTTTATCAGCCCCCAGTTGATCTAGAACTTCCTTTAAATTGTCCCAAAGAAATTTCTTTGCTACTGTTGTTGAAATAACATAGACAATTAATAACCAAAAGACAAGATTAAAATGTGTTACTTTTACCAATTACCAGTTTCTTTCATTTGAAACAGGATCTATGCTAACTATTTTTTGGGTTCCAAAAAATAAGAAGCCCACCCAATTCCCCTTGAGTAGGTGATTGACTAACATCCCATTTAGTCCACTTTTTAAGAGATGTGTCAAACATAGCTTTTAAAAGTTTTGTTTCTTGAAGCAGTACTATATCTACTCCACAATCATCCAATTGATGCCTAATTTGAGCTTGTTTGTTAAGGGCATTAATATCACTAACATTCCATGATATAATTTTCATTAATTTCAAGGAGAGTAGCACACTCTCCTCAGTCTAGGTTGCTTATTTGATGCTACAATGATACTTTTATCTAGTGTTGTCTGAATACTTGTTATAATTTCCTCCAGAGTCTTGACTAAGATGGATTTTTTACCTCACTTCCCAAGGTTTTTTAATCATAGGTTTTGAGTTGGGTGTTTGATATATAGCAAGAGTTTGGGAGAAATCATACTCCCCTTCTTCCCTGAGCACCGCTTCTAAAATTTTATTAGTTAATTGAGATCCCACCATTTTGGCTATGTTATTTGCTAAATAATCAAGGTTTCCCTTTTCCATTAGACCATTGAAATCCAACAACTCAAAACAATCATCTTGGTTAGGAGTGAAATATACTTGCTCATGTTTATTTTTTGATAATAGTAACTTTTTTTTTCAGAAAAAAAACATGGTCAAAATTTGCAAACCCTTCCCCCTCAACAACCAATAGATGATCTCCCCCTAACCAAACATTACTCACTATGGAAAACTCTTCCTTTATACACTCTAAAATTTTAGATTTTGATAGGTTTAAACCATTGTTCCCAAAAATCAATGCATTGATAATGTCCTTCAATTGATAATCATTTATGGTAGGAGGGGAATGGGAAACCTTGAGATAAAAATGATATAACCTCCTCATTGGAAGAGATATTACATTCTCTCCATCTTTCATTATAGGACTTGAAAACATATCCACTTGAAGTTTTCACTTTTTGGGGAGGACTTGGAATGACAATGACTACTTTTTTCCCTTAATAAATATTTGTGAAACTTCTGAGAGATTTATTTTTCTTTATTTTGAATTGGAACTATGGCTTTGGAGCATATGGACAAGTGACTTTGATTTATAGCAACCATTTTAGGGTTTATTTCAAGGAAAATAATGTCATCCTTTGAAAAGAATACCACTTCTGGCTCATCATTGTTTTTTGATTCCTGGTGATGCATGAGTGGCAGAACTTCCATATTTGGACATTATTTACTAAAATTTCCTAGAAAATGGCATGTTGCACAAACTGATTCTGGGGTTTCTATGATTTCTTTTGTACCCACACCCCGTTTGATGAATGCAACAAAAAACATGATGACAATTCCTTTGTTACATCTAGGACACATAATCTTACTAGGTAAGTAGGGTTTTTAAAGAATGTGAGATCTTGTTAGATAAAAATACCCATTTGATTACCCAAATTTTCCTCTATTTTTGGTTCTTTATATTCCAGCAGAAAAGACTATAGTTGATCCCAAAATAGAATGAACTTTATTTTAGAATTAGAGGGATTAAAGTTTGGCGTCCATGGCTGAATATAGAGGCTTGAACCTTCTAGAATCCAAGACTTAGTTTTGTAAACCTCATATATATGTTCTTTAGAAGGAAAAATCACACACAGAAACCCTTCCCCCGATATACATAAAAAACTTGATTTTCTCATCAAATATCCATTCATTCAAAAGCTTTTTCTCATGGATAAAGTTCTAGATCTTCCAATATAGCACTTTTTCTCAAAAGATCTTTAATCTACAAAGAAATGCATTCATCTAGGAATGTTACATTCATAGTCCCCTTTGGAATGCCCTGTTGAGGAGGGAGTAGTTGAACCGAACCTTACTTATCCCAATGGTTTCTAATCTTTGGTTGTTTTGGCACCCATTTTTGCCTTGCTCCTACTTTTCTTGGTGGTATTTTTGATTTGTGCCATTTTGGAGGAAGCTTTTGGTGCTTGAGTATTTTTGGATTGAAGGGGGTAACTTTTGGAATGGTAATGTTATTTGGAAAAGTTGCTAAATGGGGGAATAGTATTTGGATAAGTAGTTGGCCCCTAGTTAGCAATTTTTTGTGAAACCTCCTTTTGAAAATAGTTATCCTAAAGCCAAAATTTTCCTTTGTGGTAGGTAGGGTTTCCTCTTTTACCAACAAAGCTTGATTTAGAGTATGAACCATAAAACAAAGAAGTGTTGGTGATTATTCCACCTAGCCCCATGTCCTTGAGAAAAGATGGTTGTAATCTATCATTTTGTAACCTACATTGAGGAAGATTTTGATAGGATTTTGAAAATTGACTTTTGGAGGCTCCTCCCATGGCACTCCACCCAACATTTTCTCTTTGATTGAAAATTGTATCGATAAATTTAGATAATTACAACATTTTAAAATTTTAAAAATATCATTTGAAATACTTCATTGCTTTAAAATACATTTTTTATGCATGTGTATGTTTCCCATAGAAAATTAGGTTTTTACACATTTCTAGAAATTTGTTTACATTCAAACCTATAAATGTGCAACATCAGTGTAATGCTATGAATTTGCACCACTTACAAATTCCACATTCAAATACCTCCTACCTTAGACAAATTAAATCCAATCATGCTATTTCGTGTCCTGCATTCACTTCCCATCCACTTGGAATTTTTTTTTTGTGTCGATGGAAGATATTCTATCAAGGATGCTAGCGCAGTGTGCAAATGTTTGTGCGGCACACAACTGTCCTGACAAGATTCTTGCCTCTAGAATATGTAGAGGTGTTACAATTCTCCATTGGTGATGAAGTATAATGTTTCTACTCCCCTGACCAAACTTGAATGGCTCCTTTACCTCCAATTTTATCTTCAAATCACTATATCCTTCATTCATTCAATTTCCTTCACTCTCTCTTGAACTCTCTTGATCCCATTCCTTCTTGGAAACCATATACACTTTTTTCACAACATTCTCATCTCCATTGAAGCTACAAGTTGGTTTTTTTTGGACTCAATCTCCTTGTTATTGTGGCAACATCGACATTTACAAGCTTGTGAGATCACTCCTCCCATTTTTCTTAAGTGCACGTGGTTGAAGGTGATATTGTTCCAAATTTCATTTACCTAGTGTTATCGTATTATTTTCGTAGCATATTATTGTTAGCATAGCGCTTAGTACTTTCACTTTAATACCTTTCTTTATCACATTTCTCCCATCATTGCTATATTGGCTATATGTGGAGATGGGAACACCAAAGCGAGGGACTAACTGCGAGAGTCCTCTATACACAACCCCAACATTTCTTTGTCTTGTGTGTGTAGTTTTCTTATCAAGTGAATACTTTGAAGATATCAAATCATGGGTAGGAAGGTGCACTTTCCTTACCCTCTCTTGTCAATTTGTACAAATTAGACCAAGTTAAAGTATTGTTATTATTTTGTTATTTAATTATTTTTTTCATTTCCTTAAACTATACTTGTTAGGTCATTAGTAGGTTCTCTTTGATTTTTTACTATACTTTACGCTCTTTGTCCATACAGATCCCAACACCCCATTGGGATGCCAACACGTCACACTATCATCCATCTCTTGTGTTGGATTCCCTAGCAGTGAGCTACCTAAGTCACAGTCTAGACTTTGGAAAATGCTCACCTAACTTCCTGAGACTCTCGGGTTGGCAGAAGGAAAGAGGAAGATTAGTTTTCCTTCATTTTCACCCTTTTAAACACCAAACCTATCTTAAACAATACCTTAGCTTGAGGTAGATCAGGGCATCCTATTATTCTACACCCTCTCGTGACCTGGGGTCTTGAGTAGTCATTCCCCATCCTCCACAATCAGACCCTTAAACACTATAGTTTTTTTCCAAATTTTGAAAATTTTAAAATATTTCTTTTGTTCTAGGGTACCCAATGCCACTATCTAATTAGTTTGGCATCAAATTTCTTGTTTAAAACCCTATGTATGGTCTTTGTTTAGATCTAATTCTTGTTTCTGGCAGTTTGTCTTGAAACTTCCAAATTTTGTTTTGTGTTTGCCAATTTCCCTAATTTACCTAATTTAGTGCATTACCCACTACAGAAAAATAATACTAATTTTTTTTCTTTTCAAAAGTATAGTTTTGATATAGAAAAATATGAATTGTCTATTTTTTTTTGGGTTGCTGCCTTGAACTCCATTCCATGTCAGGTGCTACCACAATAGTGTGTCTCACTTTTGGGACATCTTTATTTTTTTCTTGAAATCACTTATTTTTAGAAAAAACTAATGATTTAAGCCTTGGAAGGTTCCATCTAAAGGGTTTTAATTGAAGAGGATTAGATAAGATCCCCTTAGATCAAACCCCCTTGGATATAATCCTTCTAGTATTAAATCATACCCACAACGAAGTCTCCTTCGCACCTATCAAAATGCTAGCAAAAAAAAAATTCTTTACCTTTTGATGGATTAAATAAAATCATTTAGAAATTATATTTTTTGAAATTATAGCCCTCGAAATGATCTTTACAACAAGTACATAGTTTTTTATATGTTTTCATTTTATCATGTGCTTAATTTTCAATTTTTACTGAACATAGGTTTTTCACTTAACATAAAGTTCTTCATTCTAAAAAGGTGGAAAAATAGTAAATCATTGTAGAAAAATTCAAAAAATGCCTTTTTCCCTAGGTATTGATGTCCTTGATTCACCAAAAAAAAATTGGATTTCGACATATACACAACAAGTTATGTTTGATAACATACATCTATGTCCAAATTATAGTTATAATGACTTCAAAATTTAATTAAAAAAATGTGTAACAAAAAATTATGAAAAAATATCCTTGCACTAGATATTGATGTTAAGAATATATATTTTAAAAATTATAATTTTATCCTTTCTAGAAAAAGAGTATGTTTGATGACATAAACGTTACTTTTTGAAAATGTTGTTTACTATTTAAAACTTGTTATTAAAAGAGATGTTGAAATATTCATGATTTATTTTAGAAAAAGATTAAAAATATATTTAGAATCTACACTCAAATTGCCACAAATCACTAGTTCACATCATCCTCAGATTTTAACGGTTTAGCTACTATAGGTCTCAGGAGGTGAAGATTTAGTTAAAAAAATTGATATAACTATCCATGTTGGCCAAAACGTGAAACACAATATTGTGATTTCACCTTGCCATAAAAGGGATATACGTCGGTCTTCGATTGACCAATAGTTTTCTACCTATGAGAACATTGCGGTCGAACAAAATAAAATCATTGATACATTTATTAACATCATTCTTCAAGTAATAATAATACTCATGCTTGTCCATCTCTCAATATCTCTCAATATCTCTCCTATTTGTGAGGATATATTGACACACGAGGATCCAATCATCAATAATCATGTTTGTCCCTCCCCAACATATCTCCTACTTGTATTTTGATGCAAGAATATCCAATCATTGATAATCACGAGAATCATGTTTGTCCCTCTCCCAATACCTCTCCTACTTGGGAAGATATATTGGTGCAAGAGGATATCATTGTTACTACATTTACTTCAAATAATAGTAAAGTGGTTTGTATTGATGAAGATTCAAAATTGACATTAGGTCTTCCTTTGATAAAAGATCATCAACAAGTAGTTAACACAATTAAAATAGTAAAATCACAATTTATTATTGGGCCTCCTCTTGTCATTGAACCTCCCTCTAAACCACCTCCCATTATAGGACCTCCAAAACCTCATGGCCATATCCTAAACTTTGCAAAACAACTCACTCAAAGTAAACATGTGAACCAATATGTGTTTTAGAAACCAAGTTATCACACACTTTCTCACAAGTATAACACTATAAATAAAAAGAAACCAAAACAAACACCAACATCCATTCCATTTCCTCAACCATATCTTCCACCACCACTTAGCCTTCCTTGACGTAGTAGTGAAGAATATGATCTTGTTGAGAAAATTCCTAATACTCCAGCTAAGATCTCCCTTTGGTACTTGATTCAAACATAACGTACATACCACATGATGCTCCAAGAGGCTTTGTAGAAGATTTCCATTCCATCTTCTGTCAAACCAAATGAAGTAGTAGCCTTATTTGATTTTATGCATGCAATAAAATTGGATATTACATTTCCCCAACATGAATTACCTCCACTTAAGGTCTGAAAAACATGAGGCTCTAATGATAATGGTAATCATTAATAAAAATGGGGTTAGATGTACTCTTATTGACAATGGATTAGGGTTTAATGTTTGTAGCATTGATCTTCTAGATAAACTTGGTGTAGATAAGAATCTCATACAACAAGATAATATTTATATTTGTGTCTTTGATAATGTTAGTTGGAGACTATTAAGAACAATAACATTACCTATTAAGATAGGGCTTGTGGTTTTACCTTCTCTATCCATGTCAAGCTAGATAGTTTATCATACAACCTTCTCCTAGGTAGACCGTGGATTCATGCCATGAAGTGAATCCTGTCTACTCTTCACCGTGAGATAAAGTATGAATATAATGACAAGATACAAATGATTAAAGCAGATGAAAAGAGTTATAATTTACAAATTGAATCCAAACATAACACTTCCAACTCTCTTAGTACTTTAATTCTATATTCAAAAGTGGAGTCATTACCTTCAAATTATAATGATACCATGGAAACACTCTTGGCTGATGATTGGGGATCGTTAGATTTCACATTTAATTTCATTGGGGAATACAAAATGTCACCATTAGAGTCCATAGATTCAGATATTGTTCTAACAAAATCTTTTGATTCTTCTTCTCAAATTATAAATAATTATCACAATATGTCTTCATTTTTAATAACAAGTCGTGATTAGAGATTATTAGATTTTACACCCTCCTTTGTAGGAAAAGGTAAAATATTGCAATATCAACTTAAGAAGTCTTATGTTTCATTTCCTCAAACTTGTTATAAATCGACAAGTCGAAAAACATCATCCCATGATGGTGATGGGGGCTCTTTAGCTTTCATCCCTCATGTGTTGACAATGTCTAACCTTAAAATTTAACACCTAAAAGGGATTTGCATTCTTGTGATAGAATCAATTCTTCTCATAAGCATGAAAATAAGATTTCTCCATCTGAGTTGAAAATGTGTTATGAGATCAAGGATATAAAATGTTTTCTAAAAGTGGATATAATGAAAAAATGAAACAATGAGTTAAGGATCATGTGAATTCTACATTATACCTTTCTAAAAGAGGTTTAGTTTTCCACCCTTCTCCTTCATCTACATCTCATCCTCCATCATCCACTATATTTATAACATAATGTGGTAAGCGAGCACACTTTTCTTCACATAAGAAAAATTTGTCTCCTACTTCTTATTGATTGTGGTGCTCTTCCATGTGTTGATGAACCTAATCATTCTAAATAGTAAAGTTTTTTTTTTCTATTGTATTGATCCTCACTATGTGGCATTTGTAGCTTTATATGTTTTCTCATTGTCATTTGTGGTGGTACAATCTTATGTGCATCCATATCTCTTTCTATGGTAGCAACATGATAATGTCTAGCGAGGTCATCTTTTCCTTTTATATTTGGGGAGCAAGGATAACTAGTTTTGAGAGATGTGTATTCTTTTCAAGGATCCCCTCTTCCCCTTATTTTCCTTAAAAAACCAAAATAGCAAGTACATTGATATTTTAAGGGAGGAGCATATCATCTTATCCATTTCTATCGATGTCTTGTGAGTTTTGACTTATTGACATACCCCTTTGGTGGTGGTGGTGTTTATAACACCCCTTGAGGTGTGGTTATCAATTCATCCCCTATGATGTTAAGAATTGATTCCTCCCCCAAGATTTTAAACCTTTGTGTGTTCCCTAAGGTGTGATTGGAAAAATATTCCATGGATTTGGCATAACAAAACTTATTGATTCATGAACTCGAGAATTTACATGGCCACCTAGTATAACACACCTTGCTTGCTAGTGGAGCCAGGTGTTTCATAAGTGATCTAGCATAATGCAACTTGCTTATCCTTATGAGACCACCATTCTATCTAAACATCACATTCAATGGATGACATTTGGTATTTTAGATAAATTTAAGACTGAGGTCTCTTTATCTTACTAACTCAAATCCATTTTAGTACTAACCTTGTGTTTATGTCTTATTGTATTTTTATTTGTTTGTTTTATGTTTGCTACATGTCTACATTACGTCACTGGTGTGTATGATTTGTTTATTTGGTGTGTTTTATTTGTGTATGGTATTGTGTTTTCCTTGTGCCTTTCACATGTTTGCTTTGTGTATTGTCTTATATTTTATTTTTGTCTTCATTGTGTTTGATTGTATGTCTTTGTTATGTATTCTTTATGTTTGTCATTCTGCATTGCACCTAATATTTATGTATGGTCCTTTGTCCTTCCATTGTGTTTCCATAGTATCTTGAATTTAGGGGCTAACACATCCCCTAGATTCAATTTCATCCTATCTCTTCAATGTTTGGATAAGTGAACCCTTCTTGGCCTATTCTTACTTTAGTGTGAGTCTACGTGTAATTTAATACTCTCACTAAGGCGGGGGCTAAATGCAGCATCAAAAACTGTCACCCTTGATAATTTCACACTAGGTTTAGCTCTCCCCTATGTGCTTAGGCCTAATTATACTTTTAATTTCCCCATTTTATAAATATTTTTGAGAAATTAAAAGATGGGATTGAAAATAAAAATTTAATATTTAATACGGATTTTTAAGGCCTCAAAAAAGATGGATCTGGACTATGGTGCCCAACGCCCTTGTCTAGCCTATTTTGGCCCAATTTTGAATATGTCGGTGTTGGCATCTTAACATTTAAAATTCAAATTTTATTTTCGGTTATCAATATTTGGTTTTCAAGAAATTAGAAGAATTGCATATAAATACAAATTATTTTCACCATTTTAATCTTAGAAATTCTATTGAGAAAATTGAAGATCCTAAAAACAGTCAAGGCAATTCAAGGGAAAAATTAGCAGCATTATTATAGCACTTTCTTCAATCAAGATCAAGTTGGCAAGTCATTAGGAAGAAGGAATAAGTTATATTCAAGGAGCTATAATGATCAATCATGTAAAATTATGAAGAAGTATTGAGTTATCCTCTACATGCTAGTTACAATAATCTATTGTGTTTTGGAAACTAACCTTTTGCAGTTCTATCAAGCAATCAAACCATCCATCAATCAAAATTTGTGTCAACTTGTGGTGTTACATCACTTCATCAAGGATTTCACATCAAGGTAACATTATCATTCGATCATTTATCATTTTAGTCAATTATTATTTTGTTGGCCTCTACCTAACCTAGGGTATACCCATTTGATCATCATCAATCATTATATGTTGAGGTAGAAATACCAAAATGGGGCTTGAATTAGGCAAGCCCTATATAGCACAACATTTACCTCTTTTCATGTGTTTAGGTTAGATCCAAAAATTTCATCAGAAGACAATTATAGAAAACATAGAGCAAACTACACCATACATTTCAGAGTTTTTAAATCTAAAAAGGTGCATCTTAGTTTATGGTGCCCAGTTCCCTTGTCCTTGTAATTCAACCTTAGGTTTCAATCATAGGTTCCTCTCTCTATCTTTTTATCAGATATGAAGTTGTTATGTTACTTTTTTTTTTTTTGTGTGATAAATTATATTTTTAGATCTAGGGTTATATGCCAAATAGGCTTATTAAAAAACAAATCAAATTTATCATCTCTACAAACATAAAAGAGAACACAAACCCTAGGATATTGGATCTCACTTGTAGCAACAAGCTAATCATTAACCCTAGTTGGTTTATGTTCAAATGTCATGTTAAGTGAAAATAAGTCAATCTGAGTTGCATCTAGGATCACTTTTCATACTTCACAAATATTTATAAAACAAGATAATTAAATGCATAATTAGGTCCAAGCACATAGGGGGAGCTAAACCTAGTGTGAAATTGTCAAGGGTGGCATTTTTTTATGCTACAAGGTTGTAAAGATTAAGTCATGATCCACCATCTACTAGGAGGTGTTTGATTACTTAGTTTTATGGATATGGGCTTGAATGTGAAGCAGATGGTTATGAGATGGATCAATAGAAGGAATTTATTTAATGTAAAAGGTGAAGGCTTGTGGAGATGATAAGTGTCCTATCATGTCTTGAAATTGAACAAGATCAATTTTATTAGGGACATAGTACTCATGGAAGGCTTTCTCAAGAAGGTCCTTATGGATGGGAGATATGTAAATATATCAAGGATAGATATTTATGTTGGTATTTTGTTCAAGTGCTCAAGGATGCTATATTGACTAGTAGATTGAGAAAATGGTAAAGCTCCTTGGATAGCAATTGACTATGTTGGATAGTGATGGCATAATTAGGAACTTTGATAGTTATGGTAGGTACTTGGGAAGTAATTTGTTTGATGCAGCCATTGAAAATCAGATGAGATATTGTTATTATATGTATATGGCACTGAATTGTATGATGTGAAAGTTTTACCATATTTATGCTAAGGAAAATG
Organism: Sequoia sempervirens; assembly: GCA_007258455.2. NCBI lineage: Eukaryota > Viridiplantae > Streptophyta > Pinopsida > Cupressales > Cupressaceae > Sequoia > Sequoia sempervirens. Next base: position 62,112 of record VDFB02224368.1, read on the forward strand.
TTGCTTGTATATACCCGTTTTCATTAGGGGGTGTATGGAATTCAATAGAGATATCTCCTTGATCAATTAAATCTTGGATAAATTTCTTAAGTTTCATGCATCAGGAGGTTTTATGTCCATGAACCCTATGGTAGTCACAAAATTCATGTTATTTATACGAAGAGGGTTTAGGCACATCAATACCAAGGGGTTTGATGGGTTGAAATTGGATCATGTTGGCTTGGATGATCTTTTGGAGGAAGATTTTGAGTGGTTCACCCAAGGGGTATATTCACACCTAACATATCGTTTAGGTTTACCTTTAGGAATTACCACATGTTATTGGGGAGCTAGATTGTTATGGGATGCTGATGGTGGAGGTATTTGGATATTTTGAACATGTTTTGAATTAGTCACACTATTATTGACCATATTTTTGTTGTTATTCCAAAAATAGGATTTATCACTAGATTGAGGAGTATTGTATTTGTCTTCTTTGTATATCTTGACTAGGCCTTTGGCGATAAGGGATTTTTTGATAGATATTCCTTTTTATATAATTTTATCAAAAGAGTGAACATATTACATGCAAATATGGAATCCAAATTTAGAGTTTAGGTTCTCAACAAAGATAGTGACACATTATTTTTTAGGTATGGGTCATGCAAAGCAGCTAGAAAGATGTCTCCACTATTGGAAAAATGAGGAAAATTATTTACCATTCTTTTTTTTAGTGTTCAAAGGTCCATCATGGTGATATCATGATCTATGTTATAAAAAAGTGAGTAAAAAATGTATTTTCTAGCTCATAAAATGTTGTGATTGTCCCATGGAGAGGTGAGTGAACCAATCAAGTACTTGTCCACTCAAGCTTCTAGGTAGGATCATCAAGAGATAAGTGTCAAGATAGGAAACCTCTTGGAAAGAAATTTAGAATTACTTTAAGTGTTCCCTAGGATCTCCCTTTCCCTTGTACTTGTCAAATTTAGGAATTTCAAAATTTTGGGGAAAGGGGATCATGGCGTTGGACTTGTTGAAAGGATAAGGAAATAGTTCTTGGAAGGTATAAGATTTATTGTGATGTCCTAGTTGAAGTCCTTTGAGGGTATCCTTTATTTCTTGCATGTCTTGGGCCAAGATACAGGTGAAATTCAAGGGAGGTGATTAATAGTTGGATATGGAAGTTTGTGAGGATGATGTGTGTTGATATTTATGAGAGGATGAAATGGGTTGAAATATTTAAGGTGTTGATGGAAAGATGAGAGGGATTGGAAGAAATTGGATTTGAGTTTTGGAGATGAGATAATGTGTTGGGAGGGATGAATGTGATGAAATTTTTTGGGTATGAGAGGGGATTTTCTGTATGTAAGTGGGATATTAATGGTTTGAGATGAAATGGGGGGATTAGAAGAAGAGGAAAAGGATGAAGGATTATGAGGATTAGAATAAGATGGAATATATGTAGGATTATGATGAATGAAATGTGGGGATAGAAGGAGGTTGTTGGATGATATGAGATGCATCAAAATCAAGGGGTAATTTGACACCTTTGTTTGCAAGAATAAGAATATATTGGTTGGGATGCTTCATGATATATATATAAATCAATTAAATATCTTGGGTGTCTTTGGAGAAGTCCTCTAATGAGGTTTGGGAGTCTTGGTCACTTGAATCATGATCAAGATGATGTAATATGAAAATGGGTACTCCATAGGGATTTGGCACACCACCTCCTCAAAGGGTGTATCATGATTTATGAGATAATGAGGGGAAATCTTGAGAATCCATAATTTGATTTCTTGCTTGGAACCTTGTGATAGGAATCCAAGAGAGAGAGACCTAGGACTAACTATGGGAGATGAAAATTATTGGGGATAGACCTTGGATTTCAGAGGATTGAGAGGATAAAATGGATGAAAAACAAAGAATGATGAAATGGATGGAAAGGGGATAATGATGAAATAGATGGAAAGGGGATAATGAAGAAATGGATGGGCCAAGACCAATAAAGTATCAATCTAAGTAGATCCTTGATTGATAATGGTTGGGGTTTTTCTTACACTAGACTTGGATAATCGCCTAGGAAAGGCTTGGATTTGCTCACTCGAGCTTGGATAATCACTTGTACAAGGCTTGGATAAAATATGATTTGCTTACCTAAGCTCAGATGATCACTTAGGACTTGGATATTCTTACTAAGGCTTAGATAATCACCTAAGTAAGACTTTGATCTAGGGATTTTGATATCAAGGATAAGGATCTAGATAGACTCTTGGCAATATTGATTTTGATAGGATGTGATATGAATTGTGATTGGATGATGAGATATGTCAAAGATGATAAGAATTTGGTGAATGTGAAAGAAATGATGATGGTAAGGATGATAAAGATGTGTATGTATTTTTGGTTTCAGTTTTTACCCATTCATCAATTTTTAAAAAAAATTACATTTTACAAACTAGACTATCGATTTTTTATTATTTTCCAAAAAATTAGGGGGATGCATGCTCAATTTTTTTAGTTTTAGGATGTGTTCACTTTGAAAATTAGGAAAAAATCATATATTTATTTTAAAAATAGCAGAAAAATCAAGCCTAAACTACATGGTGCTAGCTATTTTTTTTGCTAAAGTAATTTTTGAAATACTAAAAAAAGTAAACATTTTAGGGGGGACACACCAAATGCTATGTTACATTTTTTGATAAAAATAGAAACTTTGTGTGACCCCCCTATTTGAACTCCTTAATCTCCACCATTTAAAAAATAAATAGTAGTTTAGAAAGTAGATTAAGAGCACTACGACTCTTGTTCTTGTTACATCTTCAAGTTTTGAGTGTAACTATCTTCAATTTCTCACCCAAGATTAGTTTTTCCTGATTTCAAAGAAATGGCCACTGAAGACCCCTTTTTGTTCATCTCTCCAAGAAACCTCTTAACTCCACACCTTAGCCTTTCATGTTGACACATGCCATTTACATGTTTATCATGATCTCTCAACCAATCTCATATGTTGATCTCTCCAAGAATCCTACACCATTGATCAAATATCAATAAAAGCTATAAAACACACATCATTTAGCCATTTAATCTCTCCATGGATTTTGATGAATTTTGTATCGATTTTTTTATCAAGATTATATTAAGGTTAAAGAGAAATCCACATATATTTATCACATCATTATCACACATAATGGATTGAGTTCAGACATATTTTTGTGGATGTAAGATTGATATTGTTTCATTTACACTGTTTGTGCACATGCTTCATTGAAGTAAGTTATTTGATCATTTGAATTGTGTTTTTATTGATTGTTTCCCTTGTTAAATTTGTTAATTTCCTAAATAGTCTTCTACAATATTCCCTAGAATGGTATTCTTAGTAGAACATCAAACAATGATTTGGATTGAGTAATAAGTATGCAAAAAATATTATATTTATGTACTCATGTGTCTCTTAATTCAACTATTAAATTATGTACTCAAATTTCTTGCAATTTATTCAAATATTCATATTATCTATATCCTCATCATTTCTCATTCTTCCCTTTAAAGAGGATACATCTCCTTCTTCTCCTCACTATCAACTTAATTCATTGAATCAATAAATTAAATGGAGGCACATATTCAATCATAATTATTGTAGTAAATTGAGCTCCCAAATTTGGAAATCTAAAGTTATTGTAGATACTCCAATGCTTGGTTAAAGATATTACTAAAGTATATAACTACTAATTGGTGAGAGATTAATATTTTTTCCTATTTATCCATTTATATTTCTCTCTCATCATGTAGATGAAACCATGAAATATTTTTTTTAGCACTATACATTTGCCACAAAATATTGGTATGTAATGTTTAGAGATATACCTAACCTATTTGGAAATCAATTGAATTGGAAAGAGGCTTTACTTGGTCTAGGAATGAAGAATAATGAGTTAATGATCTTTAGAGACATTTCTAATTTTTTTAGATTTTTTTTGTGTAAATTTGGTGTATAGGAGATGTTTTTGTAGCCATAGCAGAGCCTGAAAACATCAAAGGTGTTAGCTATTATTTATTGTGTTGCACATAAGAGAGGAATAAGCTAACAGAACCTGAAACAAGTGATGGAATGTTATTTCCCACAGGTGAGTTTGAATTTAAAATTTTATATACATTGTATTCACATGTGCACATTACATTATAAACATTAAATGTATATTGTACAAACCTTGTGCATGAAAATATTGCACACACGTTCATATGTCTTACCTTAGGTTCATGTTTACCATGCAGGTTCTGTTGTAGTACAAGGGACATATCTAAAACAAGTCAAATTTGTTCAGTATGGGATTCATTTTGTTGACTATCAACCTGATAACAAGGTATATCAATATAGTCACTTAATAATTGCTGCCACTCTACATCTTCATGCAGTTCCACATGCACGTGGCCAAAGAAAATGGAGACTAGATAGTGATGATCATCAAAAAATTCTACATGTTATTGAAGAGCGGGCTGAACCCGGAATCTTTGACAGATTATATCCATGGTTTTCAAGTTCACTTGTAACCCTATACATGTTCAAATGAGGAACTTATAGTAACTTGTACATAGTTGTAAATCATTTGTGTAAATTACAATTATATGTACATATTTGTTCCATGGAAAATTCTTAAGTTCAAGAATGTTTGATAGCATCATCTCTCACTTTTTTGGTTGCATGTAAACCCATATTATATGCTTTCAATCCTTATTTGAAGCGTAGTGATTTTTTTAATTCATTTTGCCTAAATTACAATTATATACAACTTATATTTGTTTCATGGAATTCTTAAGTTCAAGAATCTTATATACACTTATATACAGCTTATATAATATGTTCCATCGAATTGTTCCATAGGAAACTATGTAAATTTTAAAATTAAGTATTATCTAATTATAA